>CM064873.1:40863852-40884487 GCA_032719365.1 Prinsepia uniflora
GTCAACAAAAATGACGGAAATTGGATCCAAATGATGGAAATTTGCAATGAAACTTTGGCAAACACTTAAGTACCCAATAATGGTTATATAGGACTAATAAAAACTATAAAATGACTTTGATATGATAAATATATGATGAATCATATGATAGAATATAGATCTGCCGACCACTAACAGTATAAAATCTTAAAGATAAACTTAAATTAAAACATAATTTCATTGATAATATTGCATTAACAATATTGTACACATTGAACTTGATCAAAAACAAGTAGAGTGTCGACCAGCTTGAAAATTAGATTGGTCTTGAATCTCTTGATCTACCAAGACACAAAAGTTTTGCCAACTGATGCTATTTGACCAAAAGGAAATGTATTGTTGGACATAGTATTCGTATATCTCCTTTGAATAGCCTACTTTTCCTCCATAGATAGGGTAGTTCGGATTTACCCAACTAACTTCTCCATAATCTTCATGTGACATTTGAGGGGGATGGTTGTCTAACAGGGGGTGATGATATGGACCATAAGCATATGGATCATTTGAGTTGTTACTAGGGTCGGTGCCTAAACTCATTGACTCAAAACTAATTGCCATGGAATCCGAAGAAGATGGGTTTCCATAACCTTCATATATGTTTCGTGTCCGAGTGTAATCTTTTCCGACACCACCGATTCCTACTCCTCCTTCTCTACACCCATGATCATAATCTTGTGTGGCATGAGTGAAATCCGCCTCTTCAGTAAATGGGCTCAAGGGTGCATATGTATCGGTTACATGTTCATTTCCCCCGTCATCATCCCCTCCGTCATCCTTGTCTTCATCGTTTGTCTCAACATCATCTCCTCCATCATCATCATCATCATCATCATCATCTGGAGATTTATTTTGATGAAGTCCCTTACTAGTAGCATCAGCTCGTAAGTCACGTCTACCGGTAGAACCAAGCATTGATCTCTCCCATGAAGACATTGTCCGCTCACTTCCTACGTCCTCACTCCCCACTTCTTCAGATAGCACTCTATCAACATTAACACCGTGTTCACTAGCAAGATGTGCTACTCGAGGGTCAGGCCTTCCACTATCATCATCCAAGTGAGCTGGCATAATCCATGCTTGAAGTGGATCAGCCTCATTACCTTCCACATGTTGACCTGCAATTTCCAACAGGTCAACGTAGTCTTCTTCCACAACTTTACCGGCTTCGGCTTCTTCATCTCTTAACTTGAGTTTCATGTTGTAATAACAGAAAACAAGTTGTTCTAACTTAGAATATGCGAGACGATTTCGTTGCTTTGTATGAATTAAAGCAAATGTACTCCAATTTCTCTCACATGCCGAAGATGATGCCGTTTGTGATAATATACGAACAGCAATTTGTTGCAAGCTGGGAGAAGCTTGGCCATATAGTTCCCACCACTCAGCTGTCAATATCAAGTTTAATGTAAGAGGCATTATAAAGTGCTAAGTCATAGAATATCAAGTTAAATGCAAGTAATATACCTGGGGGCATTTTCGTTCGTGATTGTACAACCATAGGTGAACGAAATGTTTTCCGACCATCTCTAAAGTTGATCAACTACATTAAGGCTGATGTTAATATAATACCATAGATGTACAGATTTGAAATAACTCATCAAGATTCAAAATAACTCATCAAGATTCATATATGGTAGTGAACTTACGTCTACTCCAAAATTTTGTAAACCCACTTGTCCATTTGGATTCAGTTTGAGGAATACTTGTTGAACTGATTGAATAAGGAAGGAGTCATGCCCAATACCTGCTTGATATTGATATCGGGGATTCAAGTAATAAGCTGCAAATCATGAATGAACTTTGCTTAGTAAACAACAATAAAATAAAATATTAACAAGTTCAATAAGATAGAAATATACCAGCAGCATGTAAAGGATGTACTAATGTTTTTTCCCATCGCTCCTGTATGATTTTAAGGACCCACTTCTTCCCTTTAAGACGGGTTATCTTTTCTTTCATTCGATTGAACATATCATACAGGATTGGCATGGTTGGGACTACCTCTGTATCAACAATTCGGAGGATGCAATATAATGGTTCATATATTGATTGCATCATCTCCAAGGACTCCCAGAATCTTTGGTCGAGGATATGAGCCTCAACCCTCTTGCCTTCCACTTTCCTACTCAATGGGCTACCATGCCATTGATCACTGGTAAACAACCTTCTAAGGCCAACTTTATGTTTAACTATACTGTTTATACAAATATAGTTGGTTGCGAACCGAGTTGCACCAGGACGAACCAAGTCTCCTTGACAAAATTCATGCATCTGAGCAAGTAACCATAGATGATTATAGATGTAGTTAGTTACCTGCCTAGCATTTTTTATGATGAGTGTCATTGTCTCATTCTTCCCAATATCTTCAAATATTAGGTCGATACAATGGGCTGCACAAGGAGTCCAATAGAGCGGATACGTCTTCATCAGTTCTTTTCCAGCCTTTTTGAAGTTCGACCCATTATCAGTAACTATCTGTACAACATTTTGTACTCCAACCTCCTGGACAACTTCCTTCAACAAATTTCCTATGTACACATAGTCTTTATGAAATTTGGAGGAATCAACTGACCTGAGAAATACAGTTGAACCCTTACTATATACCATGAAGTTAATTATGGATAACTTCGTTGGACCGGTCCAACCATCGCACATTATGGTACATCCATAAGTTTCCCAGTGTCGCTTTTGTTGCTCCACATACGCCGTCATTTCTTCATACTCCATAGGAAGATATTTATTTTTCACTTCATATGGAGAAGGAGTGGACACGCCTTCACCTGCAAACCAAAACATAAGTTAGCATTCAATGGTATTTCATAAGCTAAATAAAAATGTATCATAAATAAATAAATTTATTAAATACCTGCTCGTTGGGCTTCAATGATCATATTCTTAAAATGATGAGAGTTGGCTTTATTTGGAGCAACGCCTTCATATATAAAAAATTTGCTAATATATCGACCCAACTTCTCTTTCGTCCCTTTCCACATCGATTTTACAGTCTTCTGTTGACTTCGTGCGGTTTTGTAGAGTTTTGGTTCTGGAGGAATTGCAAATGGATCACGCAAACTTTGTGATCGACGCATCTGTTGCGGTGGTTGACGACTGCTAATGCCTCCTTGAGCACCACGCATGGATCCAACTCCATAATTGTCGACACTTCGTCGTGCCTCATCTCTCGATGCATTTACAGCAAAGCGATATGCTGCTCTCTCAGATCTATGCACATCCGGTGGATAAGCGAATCCATCATCATCCTCTTCATCATCGCTATCGTTAATCTGAATGCTCTGTTGAGTGTCCAGTGGATCTCCTCTCAAGCCAGCTCGTATGTTCTCCCCAATCATATTCTTGGTCTGTTTAGCAGTATCTTTACTTTTGATCCATGCTCTGACCTCATCTCTAATAGCCTTAGGTACATCGTTGCATTTTTGAACATTTTTTTTGGGATCAAAACCTGCTAGATGAAACTTTAATCGCGTTATGCCTCCACTCTGGAACTGATGTTGACAAAACGAACATATGGCACCGTTTTTATTTCCAGGAATTGCAATGGCATATTTCCATGCTGGGTCAACTCGTCCAGGTCTTGGAGGCCTTTCACTTGCACTTGCACTTCCACTAGTCATTTTATGAAATCTAAGTTACATGAAAAATAATTAGAATTTGATAATGACAAATAATAATAATAAAAATACAAATAATAATAAAATTATTTCAATTAGAACATATATTCTAATTTAAAAATTAAGGAGAAAAAACACATATATTCATAATTTTAATATATATTCTAAAATAAAACATAAATTAAAAATTAAAACAAATATTACCAAATATATGAATTACCCCATATTTTATATTAAAACATACATTACTAAAACATATTTTAGTAACAAATGATAAATTTATTAATAATAAATGATTACCAAATATATTACCAAATATATGAATTAAGTCATATTATTTGCATGAAAAATACTTAGAATTTGATAATGACAATTAATAATAAAAAAACACAAATAATAATAAAATTATTTCAATTAGAACATATATTCTAAGTTAAAAATTAAGGAGAAAAAACACATATATTCATAATTCTAATATTTCTTCTAAAATAAAACATAAATTAAAAATTAAAACAAATATTACCAAATATATGAATTACCCCATATTTTATATTAAAACATACATTACTAAAATATATTTTAGTAATAAATGATAAATTTTTTATTAATAAATGATTACTAAATATATTACCAAATATATGAATTAAGCCTTCAAATTTTTTTTTCAAAATTCAAACTTTATTATTAGGTAACTAATATGAAAATACAACTAGTAATAATAATAAAAAAATAATATATGATATAATTTAATTTATATAAAAAAAAGTAATAATAAATGATATATGATATATTTTGAATTTTGGAAAAAAAAGTTTAAGGCTTAAACTATTTTTGATATTTGGGGTTAAAACAAAGTAAATAATAATAAGAAAAATACAAATAGTAATAATAAAAAAATATATATGATATAATTTAATTTATATAAAAAAAAATTAATAATAAATGATATATGATATATTTTGAATTTTGAAAAAAAAAAAAAGTTTATGGCTTAATCTATTTTTGATATTTGGGGTTAAAAATAAGTAAATAAATAAATAATAATAATAACAATACAAATAATAATAATAATAATAAAATAATAAATGACATAATTTAATTTGATAAATAATTAAATAATATATGTAAATAAAAAAAAAAGGTAAATAAAGGAGAAAAACGAAACGGAGCGTTTCATTCCTCTCCCTTTAATTTCTTCTCGATCGATTTCATTTTGCATTCACACTCACAGACAATTTGGGGAAAATTGGAAATCGATCGCACTTCTCTAGGGTGTTCGAGGAAGGGAGGCGGCGTGAGGCCGGTGACTGCTGAGGGGCGATTTCGAGGGAGGGAGGGAGGCGACGAGACGGCCGGCGTCGAGGTTCCCAAATCGGACTTCTCTTGGGTCTTCGAGGGACTTCTTCGAGGGAGGGAGGCGGCGTGAGGCCAGTGACTGAGGGGCGACTTCGAGGGAGGGAGGGAGGCGACGAGACGGCCGGCGTCGAGGTTCGAGACTTCGAGCAGAGCTGCAGAGGTGGTTGAGGTCACTGAGAGTCTGAGGCTGGGTTCGGGACAATAATCGAGGATCGATCGATTTCGACCGGCGGCGAGCGATGGGTAAGGTTTTCTTGGTTGCCCTCCCCTCCCCCCGCTCCTATTTATGCTTGGTGAGAAATTTTATCCGTGATTACACAGAAATTTTTTGTTTTTCCTTTCAATTCTGTTCATCCGTGAATCTTGAATCATTTCCCTTTGAATTATTTCAATTTTTGTTTGTGTGTTTGATTGATTGACGTTTTGTTTGAATACTTTTTCAATTTTCCTCTGTTGATTCACGAGCTTGAATCTCTCGAACCTCCTCTGTTCAATTTTCAATTTTTTCTGTACTTTCGAACCTTTGCTGGTTGCTGCTAAACAATTTCGGTGATATCGACGAATATCGACCGAAATCGTCGATTTTGTTCGATATTCGACGATATCACCGATATTAGGGGACGATAACCCTTCACCCCCCCGTTATCTCTCGCCGGCCGGAAAAGACGATATATCGAGCGATATATCGTCGATTCCGGCGATTTTTCAATCAGTGCTTCCACCGTATCATTTATTCATCCTCTTTCATCCATCATTTCTTCGCCTCAATTATAACAAGTGAAAATTAAAAACTAGACGATTATAAAGCGGCCTCAATTTTCTTGTGGCACCAAGTTTGACGGACTGCCCAGTTAGGGAGTTATGGATAGTTGCCCAGCTAGGGAGTTATTCATATATCTAGTGAGAAAGAAAAATAAGTTCGTGTAAATGCAGTGAGGTTCTACAACAATGAGTTAAGGTCGGAAGACAAGCACGAAAATTACATCATCATCTTTACGGATGGTTAAATAAATAATATCAATCCCACGAAATTTACACAGAAAACAAAAATTACAAAAATATAACCTAGAATGGAAAAAATACACCACCTACAGTACACCTGGCCCTAGCCATGACCCTGCCCCTTATCTTTGAAAAAGAAACAATCAAATTTCTCACATATCTGTTATGATGAAATTGTGCTTTCTGTGACTGATCGTCCACTGATCACTCCACATTCACAAAATCAAAACACAAATAACTTGGGACTTGCATCTTCAAAATACCAAAGAAATCTGGCAGGAGCAAACAAATCACATATATCTTAACTTCAAACTAGTCAAACCTCTAATTGTAATTACCGTATACGTTATAACTGAATATTATTTTCACTCGCCCCGATTCGGGTCCCATTATTTTTCGTCCATCCAAGTTCCAACCTTCCCATGAGTACCTTTACCACCTGCACCTCAAGAGCTCAAGACTTCCGCCGTTTACAGGAGAGAAAAGAGAAAACAAAGGAACTCACCTATTTCCAACGCAAACAAGCAAAACGAAGAGCATATAATCCAAGATGGCCCAAATCTCAATTCTTAAGAAAGAATAAACATGCAGTATCTGAATCACTAAATAGATACCTGAGCTGTGCTGACCCATAATTATGTTTGATTATCAGGTCTGCCACCACAGCCCCCTAGACCCTTTCCTCTTTTACAGGTTGTTAGCAGAAATCCTTTCTCTTATCCAGAATCGCATCACATCAAAGCTAGCTAGTTTGGAAGGTGCACGCCAACTCAAAATCCGTATTCTTAAACCTATACAGATTAAATTGTGCCGAAATCCAAATTCTCCCACTTGAAAGGAGCAACCAAGCCAATGTCTGGGGAACCTCTCAAGAACAAGCAAACACATACGCAAACTGCAGCTATGGCAAGCATAGAATGAATGAGGGGACGCTGGAGCAAGCCTTGAGCACCTGGAACCCTCCTGCTGTATTTTGTTGCTGCAATTGCACACTTTGTACATGACGATCTACTGCCTTGTCTGAATCGGGTACTTGTCTGCTGGACCTCCATAGCCATCTGAGGTTGCTGCTCTTTCTCATTTCCAATTGTTACCGTAACCTGACTATTTCTTCTGTCACCAAGTTTACGAGCCACCAACTTGTTATAAGAGTAGTTATTCCTCATCGATGCATAAGCATATGGAGACTGTCCATTAGCATCCAGAAGTGATTTCCAGCAGTTCAATCCAATCTATAAAGAAAAAAATTGAAACAAAGGTCAAAAGCAGAACACCAAAATTGTGTCGGCATATTTGTAATACTGATAATAAGTTTTTTGCCTTCATAAGAAAAACATGCAACAAAGCTATAAATGGAGCAGGGCTTTGTGTCCAAATAATTTTAGAAATGAGCAACACACAGAAAGAGCCAACTGTTTATTTTTTATTACCTCCTGCGGGTCATTTGTCAAAGCATCAATGATGTCATCTGTACTCAACATACAAGCAGCCAAATGAAGAGGTGTCATCCCGCCAGGTCCAGCAAGATTAGGCGGAAAAATATATCTCCTATCACGGCTGATTACAGAATAATGAACAAGCAAGTCGACCATCTTCCTACACCTCCTTTTTACTGCCCGATTCAACAGCTGAAGCTCTGAAAGCATCCCCAATGACTCTGCTAATATCTCATCACCAACCAAATTTCCTTCAAACAGTATATCTAGAAGTGTTCTGACCAAAACATAACAGTCTCTCTCAACAGTGAATGTGAGTAAAAACTTGAAACGGCCAAGCGAATAATTAGGCTCTTGACGCATGGAATAGATCCTTTTGCGTTGGAACAGCCATCCAAGCTCATTTAAGAAGTGAAGAACTTCCTCCCTTGATGTCGGTCGCCCATAATCATTATTTTCGTCTTCTGATATTACGTCACATACTGTTGCCTCGGCATCAAACACCGACTCGAGGAGTTTCAATTCTCTACAGATTGTAGCATCAGCTATTATCACGGGAAAGCAGTTGCCCTTAAAACCATTTTCAACCTGTTAATATTAGCAAACGTCAGTAAAAGACAAACCTTTCAAGGATTCTACTTCCAACTGAATACATGAAAAAATAACAACAGAAAAAATTGTTGTCAAGAGTGTAACCTCGATGAAACAGCGACCTAGAGCACCAGGCGGTGCATCAGGAATTTGGAAACTGCCCAAGTTTATCTCATCATACATGTGTCCATGATATGTTGATCCAGTAGCTTCCTTCGAGGTATAACCACCCATATATGTGCAATGAATCCTACATGATTGGAAACTAAAACATTTAGAAACAAACCAAGAAATTAACATAAGAATCTTCATAAAAACAAGCTGTACTTACTTGGTTCCAAGATTTGTTAGATTTCTACCCCTTAGTCGGAGAGAGGTTTCTTGCCCAGCCACAACAGCCAAAGGGTAAACAGAGATTAACTCTGGGGAACTACATGATCTCCACGCTTTGCATATACGAATGTTTCCTGAAAATTGATTCAAAGTGAACAAAACTAAAGAAAGAATTACAAGGGAATGCCATACAGTGATACTTCAACATAATTTTACAAGTAACCACCATCTCCACTATTTATCTATAGTATATATCATCCTAACGCATTTAGGAATTGGAAGTTGAATAAACTGAGACTCCGTCTTTGGATTGCTATGGCTTCTTAACGAATTTCTGAAGAAAAAGTTACAGAAGAAGTATGCTTTACTATTGTATAATAGCACCCTTCAAGGAAAAGCATAAAAGCTAAAATATGGTGGAACTGTCATAATAAATGAGGTCAAAATGATGAATAAAGAATTATTTTGGCATTCAAAAATGAGGGATAAAAACAAAAGTGCAGGCAACTATTAGAAATTATCTCCTGATATACTTTTCAAAATCACATTGGTACATGCAAGTAACACAAACTTAGGGCTTAATTTTAAAATATAAGCACAAGCGCCTTGTTGAGAACCAATCCCAAAAAGGTGCTAAGCCATGACTACAGTACTTACCATCTGTGTGTGATGCTAGTTGCCGGCCTGTGTGAACTAAAAATCTCCCAGTTCTCCAAAAATCGGAATCTGAACTTTGAACCAAAGAACTGACGTGCTTAACCAGGTTCTGTTCAAACTGAAAAAATAACATACACCGTACAATGGTCAGTTAAATAACAGTGAAAATTTGTTAATCAGCATTACAATAATTCACTCACTTGCTCCCAAGCAACGGACGACATTGACACATAAACTGATAGAACCACACAACCAGGCCTTATGTAGCTCTCCATTTCAGATGGACTGTTGGAAAGCCAATTGTATATCTAAAAGAAAAAAGCACACTGCAACTGTAAGATATCCCGGAAAACAAATTGGTAGGTTATCATGACAATAAAAAGAACACTGATGAACCAAAATGAATCATGAACCTAACCTGTGTCCGCAACGTCCCTGGTAAATGACTAGGATCCTTATCAAACAGTTTAAACAATATTCGGCCAGTGCGGTCCTATTTTTCAAACAATGAAATCGATTCAATCTCAACACAAATGGTAGACTGGCATCCAGCAGGCTCAACAACAAAAATTGAACCAAAGTACATATATAAATCAATCGCATATAATTCAGAAGTACCTGAGGATCAGAATTCATGCTAGAAGGTGAATGATCTGAACCAGATGAAGTATAGCCAGCTTGATACGGGAAACTTTGAATGGAGCTAGCATCAGCACCTTTATTTGACCCTCCAAAAAGATCAAAAGGCATGCTAGAACCATGGGTCCTGCTAGATCCAGGAGCTGCATTAACCTCTTTGCTTGTCGACAATTTCTCAGACTTCACAGTTTCTGCCATACTCTTCATTGGAAACAGCTTTTGCACAACCGGAGGGGAAGAAGAAGGGGACCTATCCTCGGTGGGATTACTACTGTCAGATGAGAAATACTTTCTAGAAGAAGCCAGTTTTGGCGAGCTATCATTCTCAGGAGAGGAGCTAAATAGCTGTAAAGGTAAATGAACTCGTGTTTCCTGAACCTGGCAGTCAGAATCTTCCATGGGAGACTGATAGCTAGTACTACTTCTCTCTCCTCCCCCAGCTGAATGGAACTCTTGTGCAGGAATCTTGTGCAAATCAGGACCAGCTGCCTGATCAGAGCAGGTCAACTTAGTTTTGTCACTGTCACTGCTCTGGCTGCTCTTTTGCAATAACATTGCAAGAGCTTCTGGAGCTGATGCTGCTAGAGTAGCTGATAGTGCAGTAAGCAAGTCCACGGTTGATGCAGATGTTCTTCCATTCAATTTGTTTTGAAGATCCAAAGAAAGAAGTTCGGAAGCCTTCCTATTTAAATTTCCAAGATTAGGCAACTTGGCAGCAAGATCTGCCGGCAAAGGCAACGAATTTATCTTACTGAGAATCTGAAGGATCTGCTCTCTGTCTAGTACTGGTGAGCAGTTGATATTTCTTACATCATCTTTTCCTACAAAATTGAATACATAAATTTTGCATTAGATCACTGGAGAGATGACATTAACCAACTCAACCATAGTCTTGTTAGCTGTTACCTTGTGGACGAGCTATAGCAGCTAGCAAGTTGACGATATCTAAATTTCCAATGCTTTTATTATCCCCATCTCCGGGGAGAGTGAGCCTTGAGGTAACATCTTCTGGCTGGGTTTTCCTTCTTCGCCGGTTATGCCCGGCAAGTCTCCTTCTACAACTTCTCTTTCCCTCGTCAAACTCCGAAAGAGGGTGAAACCTGCAACAACCAGCAAAGACTTTGGTCACCTTTAAAGCAAAAAAATTGAATAAAAGAGAACTTATAGAAGTGGATAAATAACCTGCTGCACTGCTGACAGAACCTTTGCATCTGCTTGGCAACCAGAGCTTTAGTGGCTTTACTGTGAACCTCACAGACTTTATGGCGGCGGTGGTAGTCCTTGGCATTTGACAGATCCTCCTTACAGTTATCAACTTGGCACTTAGGGTAGCTGTTATTCCCTGGAGATCCGGAGCGGACCCTTTTGTTTGGCCTGGGAATGGGCTCCACCACAGAGGTCAGGCCACCGCCAAGATTCAGTTGAAGGCTCTCATCATCTGCATCTTCAGAAGTGCTCTTGACAGCCCCGGTAGCTTCGCCTGTCTTCCTCTGCTCTGTTGTGGAAGTACCGGGCCGAAGCATCTCTGTGTCCACTGGCTTGGCAACAAATCTAACTGTGTCCCACTCCCAAACATTAGGGTTCCAGTTGTTCCCAGGGTTTGTGAACCGCTGCTGCGGCGGCAGGTGGGGGTGTTGGTAACTGGGGCCCTGCTGGTAAGGGAGATCCCGCTTCCTTGCGGTTGCCGCCCCATCGCGGAACCGACCGGAAAGCGATTGGTGAATGTAAACTGGGGTAGCAATCTGGCCACCAATGTCCTCCATCCCACTCCCAGATTCAAAACTCACCAAAAACAATAATTTCTACACACACAGACAACAAACTGGATAAAGTAAATTACTTGCTCAATTCACAACTTTTCAAACCGCACAAAAACATCAATTTCATCTTTCACCCAAAACCCACGATAACAAATCATTTTGCAGTCAATATTTTTCACGCAAAGATTGAGGTACTGCCTAAATAAACTTTTTTTATTTTTTTATTTTCTATTTTTTGATTTAGTTGGAAAGAAATAGGTATGCAAGTCGACGAATAAAAATTGAAACTTCGCTTCATAGAAAATCGGAAAAAAAAAAATTGGCAAAATGAATTGCGTGCGTACCTTCACACAAATCTAGAATTCCCCATCCACATCCTTTTTTTCCAAAAATCTTCACTTTCCGTCAACGGAGAAAAAAAAGGACTGCTGAGACATGAAGAATCAAAACCAAGCCCGCTTTCTTAACTTCGACTGCTGAGAAAAAGCTCCGATGTCCGATCCGAATATTCAGTCTGGTCGTCGTTGGTTTGACGCAAATCTCACATGTCATCCAAGTCTGAGTGTTCGTCTCAGCTCAACAACAAAAACAGCAACACAGGCAACTAGGCGTAAATCCCAGAAACAACACCAGAAGAAATCGCAAGACTGATTCTGCGGCTGTCTCCGATAACAAACTAAAATCTGAAACCGTTAACCAAAATTCTGAAACAACATCAGCAGATCCAACAGGTTTCCAAGAACAGCAAACTATCTTCTCTTTATCTTTCTCGTTCCCGTTGGTCGCTAGTTTTCTCTCTCTCTCTCTCTCTCTCCCCCCTCCCCAACTTTCCTCCTTTTACTTTTTCTCTCTCCAGACTAAGTTGCAAGCTTTTTCTTTCTTCTTCCTGCTGCACTTGGCTTGCAACAAACTTTTTCTTTCGGGGAATGGCAGAAACGGTAAATTCAAGCAAGTTTGGGGTCGTATTGGGGGCCGCCCCGAGACCAAGACGAAGAATCCAAGACCTTCCCTTAGCTTGCTTTCACCACCCAATCATCCAGGGTGGACATGAATTCATTAAAATCCGATTCGCTTTAAACTGTTATTTATTCAACGATTTAAGTTTAATCAGATAAAAGTCAAACGGTCTGACAATCCAAATCGTTCCGTTAGTAACGGTTTGAATTTGGATTTTCATTTTGAAAATCCGTTAAATCCAAACCGAACCGTTGAGAAATATATTAATTTTTATTAATGTTTAAATTTATTATTAATACAAAATAAAAATAATAAAAATAAAAAGATACTTAGATAAAAAGATACTTAGATATACTCATATAAGAGTATAATAAAAAATTATTAAATAGTTGGTGTGTTTGATAAATCTTAGTATAGTGATAATGTTTACAATTCAATACTTAGCAAGCTAAATATATAAAATTGTGAATATTGAATATTAATTTTTGTTTGGGTATCCTTATTTTTTCTATATCCTTATTTTTTTTATTTCTTAACGGTTTTAAATCGTTTCGATCCAAACCGAACTGTTAGTAACGGTTTTGATCGAAACAGTTTTATTTTTAATTTTAGAAAATCCAAACCATATCGAACTGTTAAAATTTTAACGGTTTAAATTTGGATATTATCAATATCTGTATCGAATCAAACCGTGCCCACTCCTACAATTACCTATCTATTTTCTATATACAAAAATGTACTCGTGTATGTACTGATGTACATATATTGTACTAATTTTATTATCATTATCATTTTCATTTCTGATGAACTGCTTTCTCAATTTCTTTTTTTTTATTCCCAAGTTTTATTTTATTTTATTTTATTTTTGTGGAAGAAAAGTTCAAAGACTTCAAAAGCAACAATGACGATTGTTCACGCTGACTTGCGCTCTCCTTGTAAACTGAACCACGACACGTGAAAAAAATTAATTATTGAAAATCCAGCCCGTTCTCTCTCTAGCTCTCTCTCAAATGAGACGAGGTCCTGAGTAAAAAAGAGGAGGAAGAGTTCGGGTGATTGATTTACGAGATTGCCCTTATTCTGTACAAGAGACGACTTACAGATTACAGAGGACCAGATCCCAGTCCACTTTCGTGATCCCAAATTCCTATCTCATGGCTATGTGAATGTGAATATGATGATGATCACATTAATCAATCAATATCCACACACTGACGGCGATGTCATGGAACCCCATATTAATTAATGGAATAATCATAAACTAGTTTAAGCTCCTCGGCCATTTGACAAATATGCAACTTTAAATGTTGGGTTATTTTTTATTTTTTAAAATAATCATAACATGTTCTACATACCTTTCAATTAAATCTCTTAAGATCACAATCAAGCATAAAAAATACAAGGAATCATACATACAATGGATTATAGTTATACCAGATGCTGCCATGGATGATAGATGGCACTAAGTTTGTCTTCTCTAATGGATTATTCCCTCCATTAAGTGGAAAGAAATTTAATGGGTTAATCACTCCATTAAGTGGGGAAGAATTTGATGAGAGTGGAGGAGAATTAATATGTTCTTTCGAGTTCCCCAAATGAAAACTTTTGATATCTCAATGCACATGTTATGATTTGTGCATGGATGTGATTTTAGGTAGATTCATTCATGTGCTTTAAAATAAAGAAGACTTTTGATCTCCCAACTTATTGTTGGAGAGTACTATGCTAATGGAGTTACCATGAGATTAATTGGAGCTAACTCTTATGCATAACTATGCATTGATGACTTTTTTCCATCCATCCCTATATAAAGGAGAGGGATTGCGCATGCTCAATCATCCTTCAAGCAACAAGTTATCCACCAAAAGTAAGAGTAAGAAGAGAGTTCCTCCTTGTGTGAAAAATAGGAAGATAACCTCCTTTGTGAGAAAAAGATAAAATGAGATCATCTTGAGTGAATCCAAGAGAGAGTTATGTGTCCACCATTGAGTGAGATTGTACTTGTAATCTCATTATTCATAGTGAAGAATTTTGGAACTACTGTCCGAGGACGTAGCACACTTCTGAACCTCGTTAAATTACGGTGTTCTCTTTTACCTTTTTTTTTATTTCTGCTCATTTATTTACTCAATTTATTTTGAGGGTGGGACAAGTTTAATCCGGGTGATTATAATTATCTATTTGATTTGTGCATCTTTCCTAACAAGTGGTATCAGAGCAACACAGACTGTAACGACCCGTCCCGGAAATTAGGATTAAGACAGCGATTAGTGAAGGATTAGTGAGTTTAAGAAGTACTTAGTTGGGTACGTTTGGACCGATAGGGTAGAATGACGATTTTGTCTCTAGTTCGGGCAAAATGTTGACTTTTAGTTCGGGCGGTCAATTAGGTTTTGACCGACGACCAGGACGTAGTTTAGGACGTCACGAATCCGTAGACAGGTGGTACGCTCGATTCCGACATCCGAGGAGAAAGTTATGATGTTCGGAAGGTTGAGGGCATAACCGTAATTTGGTTAAACTAGGGGGAAGAGTTGACTTTCGTTACGAATGGGTTTTGGTACGTTGACCTAGGATACTTAGATAGATCTCGTCGTCCTGAGTTCGATGACAGGCGGCACGTATTCATCGGACTTACGATGTGGGAGTTATGGGTCTAGAAAGATAGTGGCAAAGTTGTAATTTTGAGGTTCTAGGAAGGGCATTTTGGTCTTTTTGCACCTTGGGATTTGTGCAATAGAGAGGGAAGATGGAGGGCTGAGATTGAGCCACTTGGGAGAGGAGTTGAGGGATTGGTGACACGTGTAGGAGGTCTGGTTGGTTCTAGTGAGTGCACGGTCCAATTATTTGGGGTGCAACCGTGCCGTGTGTGTTGTTCGACCCAGAAAGAAACAGAGGGAGGAATTGAGAAGAATTGAGGGGTGAGTGTGTGTGTGTTGTGTGAATGGAAGGGTGAGGAGTGACCAGAGAGGGGAAGAGAGCTTGGGAGGAGACAGGGAGGTACGGTGGCTGTGTGTGTGAGTAGTGAGCCACGGGAACCAGGGAGGAAACTCAGAGAAAACAGAGAGATCGTGGTAGTGGTTGTGCCGTGTTCGACTAATCGAGGCCAGAGGAGGTGTCCAGAGGTTGGAGGTGGACGGGAGGAGCTATTGCCTCACGGCTGAGCTCACGACGGCGCCTGGAAGCAGGTAAATTTCATACTTTTCTCTTCGTGCTCTGTTTTGCCGTCGAGTTTCAAGTCGAGAGTTGTAGCGTTAGGGGTTGAATCGAGGAGTCTAGTGAAGTCTAGGGGACTCAGTTGAGTCCTAGGTAGCTGCTGGTTGTGCTGCCGTGACGGAGGAATGAACGGCGGAGTCCAGACGACGGAGAGTACCCTGTGTGCTCTGTTTTATCCATTTTGCTCAGTTTGAAAGTCGTGGTTTTTGGGTGAGAGTCGACGGTCTTGGTGAGTTGGGTGAGGTTTAGGACAGTCCTGGGAAGAGTTTTGGGTAGCCACCGTGACGGGGGAAGACCTGGGTGGCCGGAGAAGGAAACAGGGGACTGGTACGGGTTTTGTTCGAACTAGAGTCGACAGGTTTTAGGCCGTGTCGAGGTATTGGAGTGAGGGGGATGAGTTCCTTAGGACGGGATGAAGCAGTGGGTGAAGAGAGGAGTCGATTTGGTGTAGGTACGGCGGAGAACCTCTGACGCCGATTCAAGTTGCAGGAACTGTGCTGAACCGGGTCTGCTCGAGGTTGAAGATGTACTGTAGCTGGCGCGTGAGGGCCACGTGCAGCCACTTTGGGTGGCGCGTGGGGGCCCGTGCGACGGCGGTTGGGAAAGTTGTCCACATGGTTTTTGGTCTAGGAGTTGTGACGAGTCTAATGGAATTGGTTTCGGGTTAATCAGACGTCGATTCAATGTAATTCTGCGAGGGTGAAGGTTTAGGGTTCCGATTCGTTACGTTTAGGACCCGGGGATTTTTGAGGGAAATTAGGTGGACCTTCATAGACGTGTTAGTGACGTACTTTGGTGGTTGTTGACAGGATCGGGAGTTCCCGAGGAAGCTGAGGAACGTACAAGACGTTCGGGACGCGATCGAGAGCTCAGTACTGTGAGTGGACCCTTTCTTTAAACTCGAGCATGCATAACTGTTTTCTTAACTTGTTTTGTGGTTTTATATATGATTTCTTGATTGTTGAATATGCTATGTTGGTTTTAAAATAATTACACGGTTTTTGAGGAAGTACGGTTTTCAGCACGTTTTACGATGAAGGTTTGATTTCTTATAATGATGCTATGGTTTTGGGATTTCAAACAATAAATGGTTTTCAATGATTATAAAGGGAGTTTGGAACATGATTTCGATGATCAAGGTTTTCGCTTTTAGAATTGGATTTCGAAAAGCGGAATTTGGTTTTAAAGTTGGAAAGTGGATTTCCGGATTTGGGTTCGGAATTACGGTTCTGGATGCCGGAATGGCGTCAGACCGGTGATTTCGGATTCGGGTTTGGACATGGATTTAGAAATGGTTTTTCAATGATTTTGGATTGGATTTGCTGGATCTGGTTATTGGGTCTAAAGACCCGGATATTGATTGACGGGGGACGGGCCCGGATTGGGTTTAAAGACCCGGATTGAGTTTAAAGACTCGGATATATTGATATTTTTCCCCGTAGGCCTGTTGAGTTTAAAGACTCGAATATTATTGAGGCCTGGATTGAGTTTAAAGACTCGGATAGATCCAGCAGGTTTGATCGGAAAATGATGACTTGGTATTCATGTGTTATGATACGGTTTTATGATGCTTATGCTTTGATTTCTATAACTGTGTTTTATAGTGTTTCTATTCTTATGATGATCGTTACATGGTTTACAACTGTTTTAATAACTGGTTATGCATGTGGTTTCAAAACGGAGGGCTAAACCCGGTTTTCTTATAAATGGTTTTGGAAACTTTTCTGTTATTATGGTCCACTCACACCTTCTGTTTTAACTGCCCTCCAGGTCGTGGAGCTAGAGCGGGGTTTCGGCGTCGAGGCAACGTCTGAGGCAACGTCTGAGGCATAGAAGTCGCGAGAGGAATCCTGGAGTGGTTGAAATTTTTTCCGTGTGCATGTATTTAGTTTACCGGTTTCCTTTCTTTCGTATTTAGTACTATGCTCTGTAAACTTATACTTTCGGGATGTATTGCATAGTTTCTCCTGTGTCTGACTGAGAGTGTTGGTGGTTACGTGCGAGTTTTAATTTGGTGTTGTCTCGGGGAGTCAGACGGGAGCAGGATTTACCCCGGGGTTCGGGGTGAAACCGGGGTGGGTCCTGACACAGACTCGTTGTTCATGATGGCAGAATCGTCAAACTCATCATCCCCAACAATGATCAAACTCACTTCTTCAAACTATTCCATATGGAGACCACGGATGGAGGACATCCTCTATTGCAAGGATTTGTACGAGGTATAGATGTGCAATGGAGAGAAACCCGAAGAGAAATCTAACAAAGATTGGACCATTCTAAACCGAAAAGTTATTGGAGAAATGCTGACAAAAGTGTATTTTCACCGCATTTCAAAGTAGACCGATGGCTTCTAAATGCTGACAAAATTGGCATCGATGTACGAAAGGGAGACTCCTCAAAACATAGTTTCACTCATTCATCGATCGGTGAACTTAAAGTACAAAGACGGTCGAAGTGTTTCTGAACACTTGAGCAATTTCCAAGAATTGGTGAATTAAATATCAACCATGAAGCTGGTGCTTGAAGATGAGTTGTTAGCACTTTTTCTACTTAGCACTTTACCGAATACCTGGAACACACTCGTGGTTTCCCTTAGCAACTCTGCTCCTCAAGGTGTCCTTATTCTGCCATTGGTGAAAGACATATTATTAAATGAAGAAGCGAGGAGGAAAGAACAAGGGATATCAACTGAGTTAGAGGCTCTTGTTACAGAGAATCGTGGAAAACTTTCACAAAGAAAATCCCACAATCGTGATAGCTTCAGAGGCAAGTCAAGAGACCATTCCAGGGGCATCTACAGGCCAAGGAAGGAGATAGAATGTCACATGAAGAGAGAATGTAGAAAACTCAAAAAGGAGCAAAGAAATGTAGCCAATGTGAAGAATGAAACTAAGGATACAACCACTACTGCTTCTAAAGGCGATGAGGTCATCATTATTTATGATAATGGTTTTATTAATCTAACTTCTCAAGATTTATGCTTGATTGTAGATTCTGACGCATTATTCCATGTTACTTCCCGGAAAGAGTTCTTCACATCCTACACAAGCGGAGATTTTGGAAATGTGAGGATGGGAAATGACAAAATGTCTAAGATTGTGGGAAGAGGAGAAATAACTCTTGAGACCAACACAGGCTGCCCTTTGGTTCTCAAGAATGTGAGATATGTTCCAGACGTGGGTCTCAATTTGATCTCTCCCAGCTTACTAGATTATGAAGGCTACACCAATGTGTTTGGTGGTGGAAAATGGAAGCTCATCAATGAAGCCATAGATCGACTAGGGATGACTGGACGATTGCGTAGGAAGCAACGACTTTGAAATTGGACTAGGAACCAGAGAGAAAAAGCCGAGTCGAGTCGCAGGTCTGCACGACCCGCTATAGTGGAAATGGGTTAACCCGGACAGAGGATAGGGGTGATGATGACATCATCAATGATGTCAACATGTCAGGTCTGACATGTCAGACTGACACATGTTAGTGTCAGATGTCAATGATGACGTCAACGTTGACTTTGACCGTTGACCGCTGACGTCAGCATTGACTTTTAGGTCAATGTTGACAACCCACCTTGACCTGCACGTGGGGCGTATGGGCACACATTTTGAGGTGGGACCAAGATCATTTTAAAGTTTTCGATGATACGAATCTAATGGTGGTGGTTTCGAGTCGATCAAAGATCGTTAGGTTGGTCAAATTGAGGTTTAAAGCCTAGGGAAGCGTGTCACATTGACTTTTTTGGGAATATTAAGGGTTCTTGATATGGACTTGTATAGGTTAGTAGTAACCTTTGAGTATGTTTTGGATAGGTACGGATGACCCGAAGAGGTCGGATTAGCCCAGGGAGGCTTATCGCACGCGTATCGAGGCGCATCTTAGATGGTCTGTGAGTGGACTTTGTTTTATGATCATGATGCATGCATAACTGTTTTATATGTGTTTATAAACATGTTTTGAGATGCTATGAGTGCATGTGATTTGAATATGAATTGGTTGGCATTTTCGGAGGAAAATGTGTTATTGCACGTAGCTCGAGTGTACTACGTGCTTGTGTTTTATGTGATTTTGAAGGTTCACGAAGAGGCGTGAAACCGAGGAATTGATTTCAGTTTTGGAGGATTTCATGGAGATGCGTGAAATCGAGATTCGAGCATGAGTCCCAGTTGAAAGATGATTTGAAAGTGTTTTAGAAATGAGAATTGGTTTTCAGATTCAGAAATATCTTTCGGGCGTATGACCTAGTTGATTTGAGGTTTGACTTAGAGTATAGTCAAACGTGAGATAAGTCGGGTGTGACCTAGTTATGAGTTTTACGAAAGATATTTCGGGCATGAGACCTAGTTGTGAATTTTATAGAATTCGAGGAATCCTAGGATGTGAAGTGTCGTTGGACATTAGATTTTTGGGCGACGGCCCAATTGGTGATATTTCAGGCTGTGATCGATTTGGTGATGTTCCGTGCTTGAGGCCCTATTGATGATGGTGATGCTCCCATCCGGACTGCAGATGTGTTCCTTCTGAAGAGAGGTCACGATGTACTGCCTGTTTTTGAGCAGCCGCGGGAAGCAATGACCGATGGAGGCTCGACTTAGGAGTGTTGATGGTATCATCTAAGATTGATCGACAATGTGTACGTAATGATCTAGAGACGGTCGCGGGGAGTGATGTGTTCACGGTGACATGCTAGGATTGTGAGCGGTCCTGAGCTATACGCAGATGTGCTAGGATTAAAATGGTGATTGAAATTGGGATAAATTCCCACGTGTTCTATGATTTGGGCCGAGGTTCTGTATGTACTTTCTGTTTGGGCTGAGACTTGTACTTGTTTTCTATAATCTGGTTTTGGGTTGAGACCCTACTGAGGTACGTTCTTCGATTGAGAAGCAGTTTTCACTGTGTTTTGATTTGGGAAGCAATACGTCTTGCTTCCGAGAAAGCATTTGAAATAACTATTTTATGATGCATGCATGCTTTTACGTGAAGGGTATAAATGTCTTTTCGATATAAAAGATTTTATAAA